>OZ020507.1:236065749-236085749 GCA_963971375.1 Platycheirus rosarum
TACAAAATTTAGTCATCTACAAATTTACCTGTAAGGAACTCAGTTCTTTGGAAAGAATCAAGGATTTTGGGCCCGGAATTTGGCGTGTCTTAACATCAGGAGACGCTGGCTCGCAATTTGTAGATATCTTCTTAAAGTGTTGCAGCACTTTAATTAGGTAATAACATTACGATTTTATTTTATTTGTTAATTGTGATATACGCACCACCCTTGACAAAACCGTAGTTATTTTGAATATGCCTCGAAGATTTTATAATATTCATTATTAAATTGATATAGTTGACAAAAAAAACTTCAAACTATCTTGTTAGCTTTCAGAACAAAACTAATAAGCATGTACGCAGCTCAACCCTCTTCAACCATACCCTGCACTGTGTTCAATTGAAATTGCGTTGAATCACAGTAGGAATTTAAGTGATTAGCCAATTATGGACTCAGAACACTCACACTTATGCGAGAAGACATTTGCCTAATATGTTTGACGACAAGATAACTTTTATTAACAGGGTTGTTTTCGTCTTACAATTGTAGCGTTAATACAAATGTATGTACGAGAGATAAATTACTGCATTTAAATATAATTATAATAATATTTATTTTTGGATAATTTTTTACATTAGGCATTTTTCGTTTTTCGTTTTTCGTTCAGAGCAGTCTGAGTTTTCAAAATAAAAGGCACGTGCTTATCCTTTTTAAGTGTAGGCGCTTTTTTGAAAAAGATTTAATTTTAATGTTATTTTGACGAGCAACTTTTTAAAAATCGTAGTGGCTTGAAGCTCGATGAAACGAAAATGCGTCACGATAAAGAAAAACCGACAAGAGAAGAAGAGAAGTTGCACGACGAAGTTTGCTTTTATTTAACTTGTGGCTAGGGCTCAACCGAGCAATATAAACAAAATTTGGGGGAAAACATTAAACAAAGAAATTATTCATAATACAACGTTTTCATTAGGCCGAATGAGCTTATTTCGTATCAAATTTCCAAATTTGATTCCAAATCATCCCATTTCCCATACAAAATCACATTTCGAAATTATCTCATTTCCACCTAATTTCGACGAAATTAGGATATAGGAATCGATACGAACAAACAGACAGAATTGTCCGACCCACCGTGTTTGAAGTAGGGGCACTTTTAGAAAATAAATTGCACGACTGGATCGCACATACTTGCTCATATGTGCGGTCACATCGTCGAATAAAATTTAAATAAAATGCACGACTGGGTCGCGTGAACTTGTTCTTATGCTAGATAATTGCTAAGTGGCTGCATATGTATGTCTATAAAGGGTGTTTTTCTTAGACGTGTGGTTTTCAAGAAGAAATAAAGCGCATATAGTTTAATGTTATGACCAAGAATCTAGCTTTATTATAAAGATAGGGGTTTGCATTATGTTCTTGAAATGATTTCGGGGAAGGGGCCGCCGTGGCTAGCTCGAATAAATTCCAGCCGAGGATTAATTTTTTCCCAATTTTGTGAAATACGGGATCTGTGGCCATTTTGTTTTGGGCCCATTCACCGAACGTGTGAAGCGCTTGATGAGTGTTCAGATTCAATTCTTGAACGAGATGGATTTTATAAGCCTTCAAATCAAGATCCATCCGCGCGCGATGGCGGATGAACTCATTTGGGTCTTCTTCGATACTCTGCTCCACCGAAACGAACCATTTTGGTAATAAATTTGCACAATTTGCAAACATTGTTCAGGAGTAAGTCTATTCATTATGAAATCGCAAACCAAACTGAGCATAAATCAAGATACAGCTGTCAAAAAGACCAACTCCGAAAAAAGTATTGCTAGATTGAAAACCACACGTTTATTATAATAAAAAATATTTTTTTTAGAAAATTCTTTATTTTTTTAAATTAGTTTCAGAGTTTTTTTGGAAAAACTAAGTATGCAATAAGATTTGAAAACTAAATGTCTATCGAAGAAAAAAAATTGAAAATCGTTCGACCAGTTTTTTTAAAAAGTCGTTTTTTGAAAAACTTTTCGAAAAAATATTTTAAATTTTTTTCTATTATGTCATTATAAGGCAATCTGTAGTTTTCATCTGGGAAAATTATTTAAAAAAATTCAATCTACCCATTTTCAAAATATTTCGAAAACCAAATTTAAATGTAAAAAATGTAAATGTAAATGTAAATGACTTCCTGTGTGCAAAATTTTATTGAAATTGGAATAATAGTTTACGATAAAACCGCATTTAAAAAAACCGGTTATATGAGAGGTACCGTTATAAAACAAATTTCGAAAAATTTATTCTAACTGAAAGATCGTTAGAGCCGTTTTCGAGAAAATATAACTTTTTGTTAAAAATTGTATGGCAGGTACCGTTATTTTTCGACCTAGAGCAAAAATGAAAAACACCCCCGAGATACTACCTAATAAATACTAAAGACCAAATTTGAAGCAAATCGGCTTATCCGTTTAGGCTGAAGAGGCGCGAGCAGACAGACAGACAGACAGGTGCGATGTTGGGTGCATACAAAGTTTCTTTTGCATTCACAGAATCTGTATTTAAAAAATTCAAATTTATTCTATTTATCTAAATACATATTATATATATATATATGTACATATATATATAAAGCAACTGAAATGTTCAAAGTATACCAACTTAGATAAGTAGAAAGTTTAAAAGTAGTTTTGGTAATTTTCGATTTTCTCAAAAATTAGAACACATAGAACCAGTATTGTATATACTTTCATATGAATCTTATAAAAAGCTTTTATTTTGATATGTAAAGTCACTTCATTTTTATTTATGTGTAGGTATGAAGATAAGTTCAGTTTTGATTAAGATATCATATTGAAAAGTTTGAAATTAATAGATTATATTTAATCTAATTAGACGTTGTTCTACTAAATGGTTATTACATTGGCGACGAGGTAAATATTCAATATATTTTTTTGATAAAAAAAATAAGTGTGCGGTGATTAAATTCACCCTATAAATTGCAAAAAAAGTTATGCAAAGGTGTGAAAAGAAATGTGCGGCTATAAAATAGGCCCGATAAGTTGGAAATTGAGAAAATAGTCTGTGTGCGGGGTGAAAAAAATCGCCCAATTTTAATTGCAAAAAATTGTATGCAAAGATAAATAAAAACATAGAAGTTTGTGTATGGTGAAAAAAGAAAGAGGAAAGAGAGAAATCCTTGTAAAAAATGGACAGGACTGCGTCGAACGTACTTGCTCTTAAGTGCCTAATTATATTGGACAAGATCTCGCATTTGACAAAAACAAATAACATTTACGTTAAAAATGACACAGTTTGAACTTATAAAAAACTATCAAAACCACAATACTTAACGGTTTTTAGTAAAAATGAAGTACGCCATCACACGTCTTAAATAACAAAAAACTTATGAAAAAAGTATTTCGAAAATTGTAGAACGGATTTTCATAAAATCCATTCTTTTATTTTTGTTTTTTGAAAAATTTTTTTTTTTAATTTTGGTATGCATTTTTTTGAGTTTATTAATATACATGTGATTATTAAATTAAAAAAAATTTTTTTGATTAGTTTTAAAAATATTGATTTTTCAAAAAAAAAAATCACCGACGGGAATTTTATTAAAAAAAAAAGTTATTCAAAATATTGATATGCAAAATTAATTTGGCTATCTAGATCTCTTCAAATATAAAATTAGACAGAAATTCATAGAGTCGTTACCGAGCATTAAAAAAACCGTTACATGAAAGGTCCCGTTAATAGACTTTTCCCGTATACTTATGTGGTTATAATCAAATGATAGCCAAAACCAAAAAAAAAAATCTGAAAAATGTTCATCAAATTCGTTGGAGCCGTTTTCGAGAAAAATAAGCTTTTCCTAAATGGTCGTATTGCAAGTACCGTTATTTTTAGCCCTAAACATAAATTTCAATTTCCCCTCTGTGGCATGCCAAAAGATAAACACATACCGAATTTGAAGGCAATCGCTTAAGCCGTTTAGGCTGCAGCTCGATATACACCCGGACAGACAGACAGACAGACAATGTATACAAGAGGACACTAAAAAGGTTTACAAAACTATATATTACAGAAATAATTGAAAAAGATTATAAAAAAAAGTTTTAATACAGAATCTACATACTAACAGTATAAGTAGGTATGATTTGGTTATTTTGGATATTTAAAAAAAAAGTAATTGGCAAGGACGAATAAGGCCATTGTGACACGATTGACAAGTCCATCCAGAATGTAGCTGTAGCTTATTCTGATATCACATACCTAACAATGTTGCCATATTCGGATTTAAATGTTTAAAGTTTTAATGTTTATTGTTCAAATTCGAACGCTGATTTGATTTTTGATTTTTGTTTGTATTTAAAGGTATGTAGGTTCCTATTAACATTTCTATTGAAGGAAAGAATAGTAAAAGCTAATATTTATTCAAAACGGCATTTTACTGCTTACGATCGTACATAGGTACGGTCTATGTTTCCGCGTATTTTTTTTTTTTTCAAAAAAATTAAAAACACCGAGAATAATTTTTATTTTTTCAAATGTCTATTGTACGACTCGAAAAATGTTAACCATTTTTTGAAGATACTCAAAAGCAATAACATAGGTACAAACATCTACAAACAATGTGTTTTATTTGTAAAATAAGTAACTAGGTAGGTACTTCAACTCAAGTAACATTTTTGCAGACTAAAAAATTTGATATAATCAAACATGGTAAACATATATTTGCAAAGCAGCCAATTCTTCCAACAAATCCATGCCAATGAAGAAAGATACAGAATACTAGTTGTGTACATGCATATATACATACATACATTGTAAGTGATGAATATTGCGAGCGAAGCTGCATAAGAAAATAATGTTATAATAATGTTGTCTCATTTACTCTTGTTAATACACATAAACTAATAAAAATACTGTATTCAGGCTTTTTGATTGCAAAATAAATTTTTAAAGCGCACAAAAAGATCAACTACCCGAGATACAAAAATAATGAGATGAACCTGAAAAAAAAAAGAAAAAAAAAACACAAACGTCAAATTGTTATCATGACATCGATGTCAAGATAGAACCGCAACCGAAATTGGGCTCAAGGGTGAACTGATGAGCATTCCTTGCAAGACGAGTATTACGGGAGAAACGTTTAAGGGGAGGAATGGTATCTATGTCGCGTTTGTTGCGTAAAATGAAAAAAACTCAAAAAAAAGTCAATAATAAGAATAACTATAAGTAAAGTCAAAGATATCCTTAAGGAAACAAATTCTGAATATTATACTTACACAAATAAAGAAGACAAGCTACAGCCATTTTTAATAAAAGGCCTTATACTCTGCTCAATTTATATTTTCAGTACAGGGAAGATAGGATATTTGCCTTTCACTCTTACTGTTATGGATTTCAATAAGCTATCTCCATTTAAAAGCTCCTCAAATGGTTGCCATACTGGGCATTATGAATTGGTATAATTCTTCCTAAAATAAATAGCACGACGGTCACAGCTCGAATAAAATTTGAAATATATTAAGGGAATTTCAAAGTTTTTATTTTGACTTTTAGTTGGTCGAAAAAAGTACGTAAAATAGTTTTTAGCGGAATAATTTAAACGCCATTTTATTTCCTTAAAAAAATTGAGGTATCAAGATTTTTGTTTCAAAACCGTAGGAACGGGTTTTAAATATAAAAGTTTTTTTAACAACAATATTCGAAAATATTTTGAAGTAAAACTACTTAGACTACCTACATTTTCCTGAATAACAATTTTCTCAATCGTTTTGTCATGTTTGATTATTATCTCAATTTATTTTTGTGTACGAATGCTTAACTTGCTTTAAAGTGCCTATAATCGCACGTAAGAAAAAAATGGCCAGCAAATATTGCAAGATGTAAGCAAAAAAAACCATAACGACAACACCTTCTTCTTTAAACTTAAAATATACTCTCATTCGCTTTAAGAAAGCTTCAATTCTGGAACTTTTATACAAAAAACCAAAGAAAAAGGTATTACAATTTATTTATGGTAACTCTGCAGTAGTGCTTTTTTTTAATAAACACAATAAGCGAGAGGCAAATTGATAATCAATCTCTTCTCTCTTCGCAGCCGGGGAGCAGACAGGTCTTGATGGAATGTACAATGGTAAAATGAAATATTACATCAACAATTTCAATGTATTTCAGGGTTCTCTTTTATATTTAAGTGGCAATTTCTTAAGTTGAGTGCGATGAAAACACTTGCAGGTACCAGTGTGTTTGAAAGCTCTTTTCTATAAGGTCTGTACTGAAAATATAGATTGAGCAGAGCATAGCCCAGAAGAAGTTCTAGAAGATAAGAAGGTATTAAAGTTGAAAAAACATTCAGGTATGCAACGGCGCGTTCGATTAGTCAAAAAAGAACCCTACCTATTACAGCGGTACAGTTATAACCAGATAGCAAGGCCGAAAATCTCCGGGCTATAAGATACATATTTAGCCATGTAATTGATTTTGAGAAACTACGTAGAAAAGATATTTTTCAATGCCGCCGATGTCAGCGGTTTGGTCATGCTGCTTCGAACTGTAGCATGGTGTATAGGTGCGTCACATGAACCTGGTAGTTGTCAGGTGCAAAAGGAAGCAAACAAAGAGAATTTGTTTTTTGTTCTCTATCAGAAAAGTGGTCATCCTGCTTCATGGAAGGTATTACAAATTTAGAGAAATGTCGGAACGACTTAAAACTCGAAAAAGGGATGCACAATTGAGTACTTCCCGGAAAGTCAATAAGGTAGAAAATTATGTTCAGGGGGTATATACTTCGCAAACGCGCTTAGTGGTCGCGCTGGCCCTAGCAGTGGAGACAATATAATTGGGGTGGGGCTGGGTCTGGAGCTATTCCTAGCAGCACCGCAAATAATACTTTACAAACGCAAGTAAATAATCTTGCGAAAACTGTTGCAGAATTATCGGTGAAGGTTAATGCCCTTCAACACCCATCTTTTGCCTTGAAATGTCTGCGTTCAGTTGTACATCTCTTCAATAGTGGCCCTTAATTTAAATTCAATAATGTCCATAAAGAGGCCCAGTGATTTGTTGCATTGCAGAGGATCATAAACCAGACATTTCTCTCTGCCTTTAAGGAACAATGGTTGTCTGTATTTAATATCGGCGTACGCTCCACCGGCTTTAGGCAGATAGACTGGTGCCGTTTCCAGCTTTGTGCCACCAGAAAATATAGGAATCGCCCTACCTCTTCTAGTATTCCTAGCAATAAGAATCTTTCGAACGAGGAGTGCGATTCCTATATCGGAAACCTGAACACGGTGGTTTTACTAGCTATAGAATCCTCAGTCCCGAAAATAAAGTTACAAAATAGTATAGAATGTTATTTAAACCATGACATAAAAATAGTACAAAAGCACAAGAGCTTCTTACCCAGATGAATCGCATACATCGCCAGTTTCAAGATGTATCGCACAACTTGGAGCTTCAGAGATTGAAATCTATCCTAAGAAATGTGAAAATTCTTCTTGCTTAGCAGGTTAGGAACAGTGCGTACGATTACTGGAAGCAAAGAGCTGAAAATCTCGTAAAAAAAGACTCGAGGAATGTATTTCCAAAAATAAACAAAATATATAATCCACGTGACGTTCTCACTATTCCGAAGCTGAGTTTACCGCTTTCTTCACAGTTGCTCCTTGTCGAAGCAGGGATAAATATACAGGACTGCCCTATCATGGACAATCAATTTGTCATTTATAGCGAGAACGACAAGGTCAATCAATACAAGTTGTGTTGGATGGATTCAAGTCTGATACCCACAAGATAAATGCTATTGTGCCACAGGGCTCTGTTTTATCTCCAACTTTCTTTCCTCATTTTTATCAATGACTTATTATCTGAAACTACTAATCCAATAAATTGTTTCGCTGACGACAGCACTCTCAGCTTTTCATATTCGTTTCCAGACTCTCATCCATGTGCTTCGGATGTGGAACTCCAACGGCAGCGTATGATAAGTTCATTAAATTCTGATCTTGACAGCATTGTACAATGGGGAATTTTTTTTTCATAATTAACGCGCGCACAAGGGACTATTTGTTTCCCTTTTAATGTAACACACTGCGCGGGCATTAGGAAGATAGGGAGGGGAGAGATAGGAGGTGTCGATTAACATTGGTTTTGAATGTTTGCAGATCAAAATGACAAGGGAAAATCTCGCCGGGTAAACCATTCCAAAGTCTTGTTGTACGGCTAAAAAAAGAATCTCTATATTTCACGGTACGTCCGAAATTGGGCTCAAGGGTGAACTGATGGGCATTCCTAGCAAGACGAGTATTACGGGCGAAAATTTTAAGGGGAGGAATGCAGCTGGCTACCTCAAGTGAACATTTTTTATAAAAGAAACGATAAAATAAGGAAAGACATGAAACATTGCGTCGGTGTTCGAGAGGGGCAATTGTTTCAGCGGCAGTTCTATTTCCTATCAATCTTAGCGCTCGATTTTGTATTCTATCAAGCAGGTGAAGCGATGTTTGTGAAGCACCTGCCCAAAGGTGGAAGTTATACTCGAGCTTAGGGCGTATAAACGCTTTATAAATTGTAGCCAGATCAGATGGGGAAAAGTACTTCTTACACCGATACAGAAAACCTAAGCACTTAGCAGCATTCTGAGCGATCTTAAATATATGGTCGTTCCAAAGGGTGTCGTCGTTGAAACACATACTGAGTACTGAGAGCTTTTCGGTTTCTTCGATGTAAGTGCCATTCATGGACAATGGCATTGGGGGTATGTTTAGCGACAGAAGACAGCATTGAGTTTTCGAAGCATTAAATTCCACACGATTCTTATTACCCCATTTGACAATGCTGTATAAATCGGAGATTAATGAGCTTGACATTGTACGTCCGAAGGCGAAGGACGTGAATTATCGAACGAATATGAAAAGCTGAGGGTAGAGTCGTCAGCAAAACAATTAAGTAGATTAGAAGTAACAGACAGAAGATCATTTATAAAAGTGAAGAAAAGAGTCGGAGACAGAACAGAGCCCTGGGGCACACCAGCATTTATTTTGTAGGAATTAGAATTGAATCCGTCCAATACAACTTGTATTGAACGATCCAGAAATTAGCTTCTAATCCAACGAACAAGAGTATCATCGATCCCAAAAGCACGCATTTTCTATAAGATAGCTTCATGCCAAACTCTATCAAATGCCTTGGAGATATCAAGAGCAATAATCTTACTTTTACCAAAGCGATGTAAAGATTTTTTCCACTGTTCCGTGAGATATGCCATTAGATCACCAGTGGAATGGTTGCTGCGGAAGCCATACTGACGGTCATGGAGAAGCTTACGATCTTCGAGATATTCCTTAAGCTGACGGTTAATCAGTGTTTCCATGACCTTAGAAAGAAGGGATGTCAATGCTATGGGGAATAAGAAATCGTGTTGAATTTAATGCTTCAAAAACTCAATGTTGTCTTTTATCATTAAAGCGAAACATACCCCAATTGCCACTATCGATGAGTGGTACTTGTATCGAAGAAACAGAACACCTATCAGTTCTCGGTATGTGCATTACAGACCACCTTCTGTGGAACGACCACATATTCGAAGTCGCCAAAAATGCTGCCAGGTATCTAGGTTTCCTTCGAAGATCCAAGACACTTTTCACCCCCTCTGAAATGGCCACGGTCTATAAAGCGTATATTCGTCCAAAACTTGAGTATGATTCCCATATTTGGGCAGGTGGTCCAATAACACACTTGTGTTCCTTAGACAGAATACAATAAGGAGCTTTGAAAATGATAGGCGACCGAACAATAACAGGACCATTTTCATCTCTTGAGCACCGTCGTAATGTTTCGTGCCTTTCGGTATTTTGCCGTTTTTTTACAATCAATGCTCTAGCGAAATAGCCAGCTGTATTCCTCCCCTGAAACAATTCAACCGTAATACTCGCTCCGCTCGGAATGCCCATACATTTACCCTTGAGCCCAACTTCGGACGTACAGTTAAATACAGAGATTCTTTCTTTAGCCGTACCACGCGAATGTGGAATGCCTTGCCAGACTCTGTTTTTCCCTCCTATTATGACTTGCCGAACTTTAAAACAAATGTGCATCGATATCTCCTTTTATACGCCTCCCTATTTTCCTAACGCCCCCGCTGTGTTTAACATTATAAGGGTAGCCAAAATCTCTTTTGCGCGAGCCAATTATAAAAAAAAAATATGAGCGAACATTCTGACTTTCGGCATTAAGTTTCTAATAAGAAACTATTGGATACCTCCGGTGTATCTAGAATTGATAATATAATACCAGAGAAATCATTTTTCCCGGTCAGCAAGCGTTAAAGAGAACGAACTCATCTCAGGTTTGTTTTATCTTAACCCTGAGTATTTCAGGAAAACATTGCAAAGTGGACACAGACTACCTGAAGAATTCTTGTTTCTTGATGCACACGGCTATGAGGTCAGCTTCAACCAACGTGCCGATTATATATCACATTTTCCTAACATCAAATGAAAAAAAAAACTATACTATAAAAACAAACAAAAATAGTAGATAATTTATACCTTTTATTTAAAAAAATAATAATTATAATAGAATATACTCAATACATGCCAAAAAATAAGGGCATAAACTGGAAAAAAGGAAATTTGAAATGTATAGTTTTTTTAAGTTTATTTAAGCTAAAAAGAAATTTAATAGAGTTCAAGTGGAATAAATAAACTTAAAAAAAAAAAATTGCAAATACTCCCTTTTACAAATTTGCAAAATGTTGAGAAGGTATATAAGAATTTAATTTGATCTTCTTGTTTGTATTTATCAGATTTTCCTTGACAAAAAAATCAAAATCTTTTCCCTTAAGGAAACCATTATCATTATCATTATCAACCATTTTACACTTCTTCACTGTGTGAATATTTCGTCATCCCTCAATACTAGTTTTCAGCGATTTTTTCAAGATTAAAAAATAACACGAAAAAGTGTCGATGGTTTGTTTTCTTCTGACTGCTAACACTTTACATACATCTTTCCCACTCTGCCATTTTCTAAAATTGCATATGAATTCAATGCTACAAGTCTACATTGCAATCTCCACTCAGAGAAAAACTTTAGGACAAGATAGCGCAACTAGGTGAAACAACCATCTTGGAAGTACTATACTTACTTACTTAGGTGGCGCTACAGTTCGGGACGAACCTGGGCCTCAACCAACATGCCTCTCCAGCCAACTCGGTCTTTGGCTAGCTGCCTCCAGTTTTGCACTCCAAGTTGGTTGAGGTCGTCCTCCACTTGAGCGCGCCACCTAAGGCGAGGTCTTCCTTGACTGCGTCTACCCTCTGGGATGGAATCGAAGATCCTGCGAGCCGGAGCATTGTTGTCCATTCGCTCTACATGACCTAGCCATCTTAAACGTGATATGCGTATTTTTTTGACCAGGTCAATGTCGCTGTACAGCTCGTATAGTTCTTGGTTGAACCTTCTCCTCCAAAGCCCGTTAACGCAGATAGGGCCAAAAATCTTCCGAAGAATCTTACGCTCGAAACGACTAAGGATATCTTCATCCGCTTTAGATAGAGTCCATGCCTCGGCGCCATAGAGCAGGACTGGGATGATTAGGGTCTTATAAAGAGTCTCCTTTGTCTTTCGAGAGAGGGCTTTGCTACTCAATTGCCTTCCTAGCCCATAGAAACAGCGATTGGCAAGAGTAATTCTTCGCTTTATTTCTGACGAGATGTTGTTGTCAGATGTTATAGCGGATCCGAGGTACACAAAGTCCCTAACTACCTCAAAGTTGTACCTGTCTATTGTGATGTTTTGTCCAATCCGCCGGTGTTGTGTGTCCCTTTTTGTGGACAGCAGGTACTTCGTTTTGGCTTCATTGACTGCTAGTCCCATCTTAGCCGCTTCAGCTTCAATGCTAGCAAACGTTCCAGTGACAGCTCGCCGAGTTCTGCCAATGATGTCTATGTCGTCAGCGTATGCTAGCAATTGCACAGACTTGAAAAAAATTGTCCCACTACAATTGACTTGCGAGTTTCTTATAATTTTTTCAAGTATTAAGTTGAAGAAATCGCACGATAGCGCATCACCTTGTCGGAATCCTTTTTTGACGTCAAAAGCTTCTGTGAGGTCAGAACCAACCTTGACGGAGCAGCGAGAGTTCTCCATCGTCATCCTGCACAGTCGGACGAGTTTTGTGGGAATGCCAAAACCTGACATGGCTCTGTATAGCTCGTCTCTATAAATGCTATCGTACGCGGCCTTAAAATCGATAAAGAGGTGGTGGGTATCGATTTGGAATTCTTGGGTGGTTTCCAGGATCTGCCGTAGCGTGAACATTTGATCGATTGTGGACTTTCCTGGTCTGAAACCACACTGATAGGGGCCAATCAGGTTGCTGACGAAAGGTTTCAGGCGTTCACATAGTACGGCAGAGAGGATCTTGTAGGCGATATTCAGGAGACTTATTCCTCTATAGTTGGCGCAGTTTAGAGGGTCTCCTTTCTTGTGAATCGGGCAAACGATGCTGAGGTTCCATTCATCAGGCATACTTTCTTCTGACCAAACTTTAGAGATGAGTTGGTGTATGCACTCCACCAGGTCATCTCCGGCCGCTTTAAAAAGTTCGGCGGGTAATCCGTCGGGTCCAGCAGCTTTGTTGTTTTTGAGTTTAGATATTGCTATCCTTACTTCATTTTGGTCAGGTGGACGGAAGTTTTGTCTGTCATCATCCATGTTGAATGGTTCATTCTGCCTGACAGCGGGATTTTGGCCTTCATCGCCGTTTAACAGTCTGCAGAAATGGTCCTTCCATGTACTCAGCACCGACTGTGACTCTACTACGAGGTTTCCATTCCTATCTCTACAGGCTTCTGTGCGGGATTTTTTTCCTTGGCATGTTCTTTTTACCTGTTGGTAAAACTTCCGCACGTTGTTCCTGGAGTAGCATCTCTCAATATCTTCGATCGCGCGCTTCTCATGTTCTCTCTTTTTCTTTTGGAGAAGCCGGTGTTCTTCCCGTCTTTTCTGCTCGTAAAGCTCGCGACCAGCTCTCGTCTTTCTTTGCAGCGTCGCTTTATATGCCTCTTGTTTGGCTGCATGGGCCTGCCTGCATTCGTCATCAAACCAGAGGTTTCGTGGTGGTGGTCTGGTGAAACCTAGCACATCAGTTGCGGCATCTCTGATGGCTTGTTGGCAGTGTTGCCACTGATCTTCGGCACTTGATGCTGGCGGTACTGGATTTCTTGAGAGGTTACGGGATATTCGATCGGCATAGGTTCTGGCGGTTTCTTGCGATTGCAGCTTTCCGACGTCATACTTCCTCACAGTATTACTCCGTTGTTGTGGAGTTCGGGTTATTCGCATTCTTACCTTTGCTGCAACAAGGTAGTGATCCGAGTCGATGTTAGCTGCTCGGAAGGTGCGAACATCCAAGATACTGGAGGCGTGTCTTGCATCGATCGCAACGTGATCAATCTGATTGACGGTTCTTTGATCTGGGTGTCGCCAAGTCCCTTTGTGTATATCGAGATGAGGAAACCGTGTGCTTGCAATGGTGACGTTATGTGCCGCTGCGAAGTCAATCAGCCTAAGTCCGTTTTCAGACGTTGTGTCGTGTAGACTATGTTTTCCGACAGTCCTACCAAAGATTTCCTCTTTACCTATTTTGGCATTAAAATCGCCTAGTACGATCTTAACGTCGTATTTAGGGCATTGCTCATAGGTTTTTTCGAGGAGCTCATAGAAGTCATCCTTGGTGGCGTCATCTTTGTCCTCTGTGGGGGCATGAGCGCATATTAGGCTAATGTTGGCGAATTTAGCCTTGATACGGATTGTCACAAGTCGCTCACTTACGTGTCGAAAGCCCAAGACTTCTTGCCTAAGTCTACCGCTTATGACGAATCCGCACCCAAATAAACGCTGTGGTCTTCTTGCGCAATCACCGTAGTACACGTCACAGTTTTTCATCCTCCTTTTGCCCGGCCCATTCCATCGCACTTCCTGGATGGCAGTAATTCCTGCTCTGTAGCAGTCTAGGGCCTCCGCTAGTTGTTTGGATGCACGTGGTCTGTTAAGAGTTCTAACATTCCACGTGCAGATCCGAAGGTCGTTGTCCTTGATTCGTTTTTCCGGGTCGTCAACAGTAAATCCGTCCTTTTCCGAGGCTATTGGTCGCTTCGTAACTTTTTCTTTTTTCCGTGGCAGGGTTGTTAACCCCACGCACAACCCCCAACCTGGAGGGCCAGGTCCTTTGTTGGATTCCTTGGACAAAAGGAACCGGAGAATCCGGAGTCAGTAACCCACTTCGGGGATATGAGCGCTGCCGTTGGCCCATTAAGGGTTCATCCGCCACCATCTCTATTTCAATGCCCTGACTTGCATTGAATTGTCCTAATGACCTTATCTCCAAATACGTCGAAGTAGCTCATTAGGGCGTCTGCTTCGTTGACTGTTGACGCCACCGTTGGTCCAGTTGGTTGGGCTCATCCGCCGTACGTCCTCTTTCTGAGGGGCTCGTGCAAGACTTCTGCGAATCGATCAGAACAGTCATTAAAGCAGAGCATTATAGTGTTGCTATTTTTTCTGTGTTCAACACTCGCGCTTATAAGTTTAGCAGGAATGTCCGGATGGACAGACCAGTACCCGGTGGTTACCGCGGGGAGGTAAAATAAGCACAATTGATGTGTACGATATAGTTGCAGCGACTGTGCATCACCAGTTTGATGCCTTTCAGTGCCTACCCTATTCATACAGCACCCAACCACCCTTGGAAGTACTATAGATACTATAAATACAATGAATTTTCTCGAGAACTAGAACACATAAAATAATCTAGTTTTTAATATTCGAATAAGAATTAATAGAAATCACAAATGCTCAAATATATATTATCTCATACACATTATCTCAATTTTGTAATAAAAAACAAACAATATAAACAATGTTTTTTTTAATTTTATTTTCCAAATTTCGAATTTTAAATATGTTTTCTTGAAAGACTTTTTAGATATTACTTAATTTAAAAACAAGATGATAAAATAGATTTTCTGCTTTAATAACACTTTATTTTAAAAAAAAAAATTTGTGTTAAGTGCTTTTTTAGAAAAATTCCTCTCCGGCCAAATATAGGATAGACCCCTACAATATTGAAAAATTCTTGTATCGAACTGGTTTACAAAAGTCCGTTAATATTTCTTGTGGCCTAATTTATTTATTTTACTTATTAACATTTCCTTAAGAAATAAAATGAGGTTTGAAGTTTTCTGCTGAAAACTATTTACCGCAATTTTTTGAACAATCATAACTCACTTAAATCGACTAAGGACTTCAAAAAGCCACAAATATTTCAAATTTTATTCGTCGATGTGAACGCGCATAGGAGAGACACGTTCGATATCAACGAATCATCGATCAATATTATCGAATCAAGGCGGATGTTAACCACACTACGCATGTAGGTGGTTAAAATCTTGGCGCCGTTCACACCTTAAAATCATTGTTGTGTTTTGTTTATGAGTGACACTCACTTAAATGAAAAGTCCAAGTGAGTTACCGGAACGAAACGCCAATTTTTGATGAACTTAAAGTCCATACAAAGCTATTTTGAATCAATAATTCAACAAAGTCCAAAACCAGTGCTGAATCTTCTACTTAGTTGTTTTCTTAAATTTTATTTTTCTTACAACGTAGCTACTATATAGAGTTTGTATTAAAATCTTCAATTCATTTAACTTAGTCTGGTCCTGGACTTAACCTCTTTTTTTCAATTTAATAACTACAAATTTAATCTTGTTGGATATAGTTCATATTAGATTATTGTCAAAAACTTCATATATGTTGAACTTAGCAAATCAAAAGTTGCGTTTTTGAGGTACTCACTGTTAACTGAAGAGTCCAAGTGAGAAACGGGATACAACGCAAATTTATGGTGGACTTAAAGGCCGTAAAGGGTATTTTAAATCAATAATTAAAAAAAAATCCAAAATTAGTGCTAAGCCTTCTACTTAGTTGTTTTTTAAACTTTATTTTTCTTATAACGTAAGTTTGTATTAATACCAAGGCCATAATTATTACTGTTATTATTATTATTATTATTATTATTATTATTATTATTATTATTATTATTATTATTATTATTATTATTATTATTATTATTATTATTATTATTATTATTATTATTATTATTATTATTATTATTATTATTATTCGTATTATTATTATTATTATTATTATTATTATTATTATTATTATTATTATTATTATTATTTTTATTATTATTATTATTATTATTATTATTATTATTATTATTATTATTATTATTATTATTATTATTATTATTATTATTATTATTATTATTATTATTATTATTATTATTATTATTATTATTATTATTATTATTATTATTATTATTATTATTATTATTATTATTATTATTATTATTATTATTATTATTATTATTATTATTATTATTATTATTATTTTTATTATTATTATTATTATTATTATTATTATTATTATTATTATTATTATTATTATTATTATTATTATTATTATTATTATTATTATTATTATTATTATTATTATTATAAATATAATTATTATTATTATTATAATAATAATTATTATTTTCATTATTATTATTATTATTATTATTATTGTTATTATTATTATTATTATTATTATTATTATTATTATTATTATTATTATTATTATTATTATCATTATTATTATTATTATTATTATTGTTATTATTATTATTATTATTATTATTATCATTATTATTATTATTGTTATTATTATTATTATTATTATTATTATTATTATTATTATTATTATTATTATTATTATTATTCACGATTCTTATTACCCCATTTGACAATGCTGTATAAATCGGAGATTAATGAGCTTGACATTGTACGTCCGAAGGCGAAGGACGTGAATTATCGAACTAATATGAAAAGCTGAGGGTAGAGTCGTCAGCAAAACAATTAAGTAGATTAGAAGTAACAGACAGAAGATCATTTATAAAAGTGAAGAAAAGAGTCGGAGACAGAACAGAGCCCTGGGGCACACCAGCATTTATTTTGTAGGAATTAGAATTGAATCCGTCCAATACAACTTGTATTGAACGATCCAGAAATTAGCTTCTAATCTAACGAACAAGAGTATCATCGATCCCAAAAGCACGCATTTTCTATAAGAGAGCTTCATGCCAAACTCTATCAAATGCCTTGGAGATATCAAGAGCAATAATCTTACTTTTACCAAAGCGATGTAAAGATTTTTTCCACTGTTCCGTGAGATATGCCATTAGATCACCAGTGGAATGGTTGCTGCGGAAGCCATACTGACGGTCATGGAGAAGCTTACGATCTTCGAGATATTCCTTAAGCTGACGGTTAATCAGTGTTTCCATGACCTTAGAAAGAAGGGATGTCAATGCTATGGGGAATAAGAAATCGTGTTGAATTTAATGCTTCAAAAACTCAATGTTGTCTTTTATCATTAAAGCGAAACATACCCCAATTGCCACTATCGATGAGTGGTACTTGTATCGAAGAAACAGAACACCTATCAGTTCTCGGTATGTGCATTACAGACCACCTTCTGTGGAACGACCACATATTCGAAGTCGCCAAAAATGCTGCCAGGTATCTAGGTTTCCTTCGAAGATCCAAGACATTTTTCACCCCCTCTGAAATGGCCACGGTCTATAAAGCGTATATTCATCCAAAACTTGAGTATGATTCCCATATTTGGGCAGGTGGTCCAATAACACACTTGTGTTCCTTAGACAGAATACAATAAGGAGCTTTGAAAATGATAGGCGACCGAACAATAACAGGACCATTTTCATCTCTTGAGCACCGTCGTAATGTTTCGTGCCTTTCGGTATTTTGCCGTTTTTTTACAATCAATGCTCTAGCCAGCTGTATTCCTCCCCTGAAACAATTCAACCGTAATACTCGCTCCGCTCGGAATGCCCATACATTTACCCTTGAGCCCAACTTCGGACGTACAGTTAAATACAGAGATTCTTTCTTTAGCCGTACCACGCGAATGTGGAATGCCTTGCCAGACTCTGTTTTTCCCTCCTATTATGACTTGCCGAACTTTAAAACAAATGTGCATCGATATCTCCTTTTATACGCCTCCCTATTTTCCTAACGCCCCCGCTGTGTTTAACATTATAAGGGTAGCCAAAATCCCTTTTGTGCGAGCCAATTATAAAAAAAAAATATGAGCGAACATTCTGACTTTCGGCATTAAGTTTCTAATAAGAAACTATTGGATACCTCCGGTGTATCTAGAATTGATAATATAATACCAGAGAAATCATTTTTCCCGGTCAGCAAGCGTTAAAGAGAACGAACTCATCTCAGGTTTGTTTTATCTTAACCCTGAGTATTTCAGGAAAACATTGCAAAGTGGACACAGACTACCTGAAGAATTCTTGTTTCTTGATGCACACGGCTATGAGGTCAGCTTCAACCAACGTGCCGATTATATATCACATTTTCCTAACATCAAATGAAAAAAAAACTATACTATAAAAACAAACAAAAATAGTAGATAATTTATACCTTTTATTTAAAAAAATAATAATTATAATAGAATATACTCAATACATGCCAAAAAATAAGGGCATAAACTGGAAAAAAGGAAATTTGAAATGTATAGTTTTTTTAAGTTTATTTAAGCTAAAAAGAAATTTAATAGAGTTCAAGTGGAATAAATAAACTTAAAAAAAAAATTGCAAATACTCCCTTTTACAAATTTGCAAAATGTTGAGAAGGTATATAAGAATTTAATTTGATCTTCTTGTTTGTATTTATCAGATTTTCCTTGACAAAAAAATCAAAATCTTTTCCCTTAAGGAAACCATTATCATTATCATTATCAACCATTTTACACTTCTTCACTGTGTGAATATTTCGTCATCCCTCAATACTAGTTTTCAGCGATTTTTTCAAGATTAAAAAATAACACGAAAAAGTGTCGATGGTTTGTTTTCTTCTGACTGCTAACACTTTACATACATCTTTCCCACTCTGCCATTTTCTAAAATTGCATATGAATTCAATGCTACAAGTCTACATTGCAATCTCCACTCAGAGAAAAACTTTAGGACAAGATAGCGCAACTAGGTGAAACAACCATCTTGGAAGTACTATAGATACTATAAATACAATGAATTTTCTCGAGAACTAGAACACATAAAATAATCTAGTTTTTAATATTCGAATAAGAATTAATAGAAATCACAAATGCTCAAATATATATTATCTCATACACATTATCTCAATTTTGTAATAAAAAACAAACAATATAAACAATGTTTTTTTAATTTTATTTTCCAAATTTCGAATTTTAAATATGTTTTCTTGAAAGACTTTTTAGATATTACTTAATTTAAAAACAAGATGATAAAATAGATTTTCTGCTTTAATAACACTTTATTTAAAAAAAAAAATTTGTGTTAAGTGCTTTTTTAGAAAAATTCCTCTCCGGCCAAATATAGGATAGACCCCTACAATATTGAAAAATTCTTGTATCGAACTGGTTTACAAAAGTCCGTTAATATTTCTTGTGGCCTAATTTATTTATTTTACTTATTAACATTTCCTTAAGAAATAAAATGAGGTTTGAAGTTTTCTGCTGAAAACTATTTACCGCAATTTTTTGAACAATCATAACTCACTTAAATCGACTAAGGACTTCAAAAAGCCACAAATATTTCAAATTTTATTCGTCGATGTGAACGCGCATAGGAGAGACACGTTCGATATCAACGAATCATCGATCAATATTATCGAATCAAGGCGGATGTTAACCACACTACGCATGTAGGTGGTTAAAATCTTGGCGCCGTTTACACCTTAAAATCATTGTTGTGTTTTGTTTATGAGTGACACTCACTTAAATGAAAAGTCCAAGTGAGTTACCGGAACGAAACGCCAATTTTTGATGAACTTAAAGTCCATACAAAGCTATTTTGAATCAATAATTCAACAAAGTCCAAAACCAGTGCTGAATCTTCT